>OY288247.1:39657112-39672112 GCA_958450325.1 Agrostemma githago
TTCAAGGGTCGACAATGAGGAGGGGCGTGAACATGATTCTCAAGGTAACTCTTGGGGAGCCGATGTATTGGCTATCAAATTGGATTTGTACGATTTTCTTCGTGATGAACCGGATCTTGACGATCCAAAGCCAAGTGAAGACAAGACTCCTCTAGGCCAACTAGACAAGGTGAGTGAAAAGGAACGTAATACTTGGGAAAAAGAGGTGGATGCCTTGGAACTTGCCTTGAATGGGAAATTGGAGGATCCTAAAGCCTCCAATGAAGAAAACTTGATGTCTTCACCTTATTTATCGCACTCGATTCTAAGTCCCTTGTCTTGTGAGACGGTTGATGAAGAGGATCCTTGTTGGGCGGTGGAAGAGAACTCTACTCTCGACCCCGTAGAAGAAGCAACCCCCTTAGGGTGTGATCTCCCAACTCATAATGCCGAGCTTAACTCTAGACCACTATACCTACCGGATGGTCATAAGAGTCGTTGCTATCATGGTTTGGAAGACCCGGAAGATCACGAGAACCCCGAGCATATTGAAGATGATCGTTTCTTGCCTCCGACTTGGAAACTCTTGAAAGTAGCTAGGCTTGGCCATGTGAGCCTCAACGAAGATGTTGTTAGAGCATTTGACTTACTCCTTCAAGCTCTTGAAGGCTATGGAGGCGTAGATGGTGAGAGTATCTTATTGTAAATATCTTTTTCCTTTTCTCTTGAGCTTTTGTTTGTGTATATGTTTGTTTGGATAGTTTGTTTTCTAGGATTGTTAGTTTTTGTGGAATTCTTGTAATTTGGAGTTTTCTTGAGTGATGTGAGGGAAGGATTTTGATGGTGTTTATTGAGTTCGCTTGTTAGGTTGTTAGTGAAGATGAAGTTTTGAGAGGAGTTGTCGATGATAGAAGCTTCAAGGCTTGGTGGAAGAAGTCGGTTTTTGAGCTTTATGCAAGCTTTTGGGGACGGGATCTTGGATCCCGAAGTATTGGTGGCCTTGTGGGTGAAGATATCAAGGAAATGAAGGGCTAGAAGACTCTTCCCGACCGATAAGAAGGCTTCCCGACCGAGAAGGATTAGCCATCCTGACCGGGAAGGAGTCATCCCGATCGGGATGAGGGGACCAAAAATGGGGTTTACGGTTGTGTCATCCCGACTGGGAAGTGTGTGTCATCCCGACCGGGACCAGCCATCCGACCGGGATGGTCCCCTGCTCCTCCTTTTGCCTCTCCTTTGTCATTTGAGCCCACCCTACCACTTTACACCCCCTCCCAACCTCCCTACCTACCCTTGCACCTATCATATGACCCCTACACTTCATTTACATACCCTCACCTCATCTTATCTTCACTTTACACCGAATATACCCTCAAATCCCACCCTCATTACACCATTCCAAGCTTACTACATCAACCATGCGATCTTACCAAGTATGAAGTGGGATGACAATGAAGAAGACAAGCAAAGTGCCGATATTGATTATCAAGACGATGGAGTTCGTGAGTTGCTAACCGATTGGTAAGGCGACTCTCATTTCTTTTCCGTCTTTTATTACTTGTCTCCCTTTGTATGTTCCCCTTCCCCTTATCATTTGTGTCATGGTGGCCCTCGGGGCCTTGGTAATTATTGCTCCCGACTCTCGATGACGTGACTACATCGAGAGTTGTTTGAAAAATGCAAATTTAAAGGATTTTCACCTTTTTAGTAGGATTTAGTCGGATTTGGGCGGAATCCGGGCTAGGTGACTTGATTACACCTAGTCCTCCCCTCCCATTTCCTTTTATTTCCTTCTTTTTATCCCCCCCCCCCCCCATCCATATCTTTTCTCGTCTCGGCCCATGGTGACTTGACTACACCCCGGCCGGACACATTCTACCCTTTCTTCGCTTTTCATTTTGATGCTTTATTTTCGTAGTTTCTCTTCTTTTTAGTTTCTCCACACACTAGTGATCGAGCATGAGAACATTGCTCTGTTTAAGTATGGGGGAGCGATATCCTAGTGTAGTTAGTTTTATTTTGGTAGTTTTTTCGAAAAATCTTTAAAAACCCTAAAAATTTGAAAAAATTTCACAAAAATCAAAAAGATTTTCTTTTGTGTGTTTTCCTTTTGTGTCGTTGTGTCTTATATTTGTTGTGTTGTGCGTGTTTTGCCTCCCTCTTCCCTTGTAGGTAGCTTAATCACCGTTAACTTTGGAGGGCTTTCAAGACATCCGGTAACATCTTTATCCCTTTTTCCTCTTTGTCTCTCTTGGAGTTTGGAGGAGATTTTGTGATGATGTGTGCCGGGTGGAGCTTTTTGGAGTTTGTGGTTGATGTGGTGGCTTGCTTGGAAGTTTCGGGGTGGTGATTGTTTATTTTGTGTGTTTATTTTTCTTGTCTCTTGTTTTATTTGATTTTGTCATGTTTATCTCATTTTCTCTCGTTTTTGTTGTGTCTTTGTTTTGTCTCGTTTAGTTGTGTCTAGTATGTAAAAATGTTTTCGAAAATCCGGTTTTGAGGCTAGTGCGCAAGTGTTTACTTTCCCTTTCTAGTGATGTGAATCGACTCTTGGACTTTAGTCTAGTAGAGTGACCCTAAATCAATAGTTTCGTTGGTCCTTTACCTTGAGTCCACCTAGTCTACTAGGGATTTACTACGGGATTTGCATTCTGACCATTATGACCACCCACGGAGTGAAAAGGCCTTGGTTGCCGGGTCCCGTCTCTTAGGTGACCATGTTCGAGGTTGTTTGATTAGTCCAAGTTCTCCACCTTTTTGTGGGTTTGAAGGGAAATCGCGACCCCAGACTTACCCATTTCCCTACCTCCTACACATTTTCTGCAAATAAGTTGCAAAATTGTTGAAGCTCTTACTTGGTTGCAAGAAATGCCTACAAAATCAAGCCAAAAGGGCAAACAAAGGAAAAGAAAGAAAAATGAAAAGAGAAAAAGAAAGAAAAGAAAAGAAAGAAGAAAAAGAAAAGGCACAACAAAAGAAAAACAAAATACAAAAGAAGAAAAAGAAGTGGCATAGCAACTCAAAAGTCAAATGCATAAGAAAAGAATGCCAAAGAAAATCATCTCACAAAAAGAACTCTCACCCCTCAAAATAAGCCTTTTACCGGCTATTACCGTGAAGAGCCTACCAAAGGACCGAGTCCCTAGGAAGTATTATAGCGGTAAATAGTCGGTCTTCCCTCACTTTGCAACCTTATCCACCTTTTTACTTGGATTAGTTGGGCGATTTTGGACATGGGACGACCCTCTTGGCTTAACGCTAAAGAGGGCGGGGCTTCACTTACCTACAGTGTCGATTAACTCCGTGGTTCATCCTTTTTCCATCCCTCCTATCGTCTCGTGGTACGTTCTTAGAAGGTTAGGAGAAACCTAGGTAAGTTACCAACGTTTTTTATTGCTTTGTTGTCATACTATTAGGGTTTAGTCCATATCGGTTTGTATTATTAGTTTGGGAACGTTGTCACTTGCCTTGAGTCTCTAACCGGTGTCTATTTCACCACTTTGTTGAGGGAAGCGGTATTTGTTTTGTCTTGGATGCAACCGTTTGGTGTTTATGTGTGTGTGTGTGTGTGTGTTTGTTTGAGTGTTTTTGTGTTCGGTTGAATCCACAGTTTTGTCGCAAGACCTCACTTGCCTTGCGGAGTGCCCTTTTCCTCTAAGTGTACTCGCGTGAGTTGAAAGGGCGTAGGGTGCGCTAATACCCGCTCGGTTAGTAGATTAGTTTCTTTTAGTTTAGTAGTTAGTTTGTGCTTACTCGAGGGCGAGTAAGGGTTAAGTGTGGAGGAATTGATAAGTGTGTTTTGTAGTGCTTATTCCTTGTGTTTTGGTCCCGATTTCTCTTGTGAAATCGCTCTTTGGAGCGGTTTCGAGGCTACTTATGCTTCTTCTAGTTCATTTTAGGTTCCTAAGACCATTCTTGGAGAGGTGCAACGATTCCGAGTCGTTTTCGACAAATTTGGAGCCAATGAAGAGAAGCGACGATCACTCGGTGGCTTAGACTCGATCCCGAGCCCTTGGGACCCATTCCCGAGCACCGAGAATCGATATGAAGCCTAACAAGAGCAAGGAGGGACCTATAGGATCATATTTGAGGCCTACAAGACCCTTCCCGGGCGGGAAGAGTAGCCTTCTCGGTCGGGAAGGAGTGCAATAAAGAAGCAGCCACTGATGGGCCGTCTCGGGCGAGAAGGGGGCCTTCTCGGCCGAGATGGGTCTCATCTCGGGCGAGACCATCTCATCTCGGCCGAGATGGGCCATCTGCAGCTCCGTTTCACTTCTTTTCTTCTCCTTATTCATTGTAACCCTATGTATACCCCCCCCCCCCCCCTCTTGTATTCTTATGGAATGTTCTTCATTACCCACAAAACCCTAGACTACTTTAGCATAGATTAGCATAGATTAGTGTAGATTAGTCTTTAGTTTATCCTTAATCTTAGAGAATCCTAGTATTAATTGAATTCTTGAAGATCTCTACCAAGATTGACAACCTTGGTAGATGTATTTGGGTTTTCTCTTCTATGCAAGTTTTCATTCCTCCTTTCATCTTCTAGTATGGTATAATCTCTTTTTCCTTCTCTTTATCTTTTTTTTTATCATTCAAGTTTCAATCTTTAGCTATTGTTTATTGGTTTGTTCATCATCCTTGTTAGTTTTACATATGTATGCTCTTGTTCTTGTTTTGGTTTCTCTTGTTATTGTTAGCTTTCCTTTAGATATGTTTGATTAGACTCTTGCTAGGGTTATTAGGGGTATTGGATGTGATTAGGGATGATTAAGGTGAGATGGGTGGTATTAGATGTTGTTTTTGTGCTTGGGACGCTCGGGCGTAAATCGGGACCCGGGCCCCTAATAAGTGTAGTTTGTAGTGCCTATTTCGTAGTTTTTTGGTCCCATTTCCTTGCGGAATCGCTCCTTGGGAGCGGTTCATGGGCCACTTATGCTTTCTCTAGCTCGTTTCAGGTTCCCGAGACCATTGGTGAAGAGTTGGAGTGATTCCGACTCAATACATACACTTTTTGGAGCCAACGAAGCGGAGGAACGATCACTCGATGCCTTGGATTCGACCCCGAGACCTTGGGACCCAATCCCGAGCCTCCGAGACCTGATCCCGAGTCCCGAGAATCGATGAGAAGTTCATGTGAAGCAAGGAGGGACCAAAAGGATCATATTGGAGGCTTACAAGACTCATCCCCGACGGGTATGCACCTTATCCCGTCCGGGATGAAGTGCACTTTTGAAGGGGTCACTGTCAGGCCGTCCCGGTCGGGATGACAGGCCATCCCGGTCGGGATGATCCCGTCCCGGTCGGGACCAAAGACCTGTAGCCGCGCCTCTTATTTTCCTCCTCCTTCATTCTTGTACCCCTATAAATACTTCCCTCTTGTATTGTTTATGCATCATATCATACATTAGACTCTCTTAAGCCTCTCTACAAGTTATAAACCCTAGATATAGTTCCTCATATTAGCTTTAATTTCTCTTTAATCCTTAGTTAATCCTAGTTTAATCTAGTTGTAATTAGTTCTTGTATTAAGAAGACACTTGAAGATCTCTCCAAGCTTGACAACCTTGGGATTATTTTGGGTTTCTTATTTATACAAGATTGCATCTTTTTCTTCATCTTGTGGTTGTATAACTTTCTTTTCTCTTGTTTATTGTTATTATTTCAAGTTTGAATCTTTACTTAGTGTTCTTGTTATTGTTCTTGTTTTCTTTCATTATGGATGTTTGGATTGTGATGTTGTTTTATCTTTTCATTGTTGTAGTTAGTTTGATTATGAGTGAGTAGATTCCTTGTGGGTTAGTAGGGGGATTAAGGGTAGAATATGGGTGATTAGGGTTTGATTAGGGGTAAAGGGTGAATCTTTGTTGTTAGTCACATACTTGGCACACCATGTGTTTGTTGAATTGCTTGTTTGAGTTGTAGTGACCATGCTTCTCATGCTAGTCTTCCTCTACTCATTGTTTGTCTAGTATGTGGTCATGTTGAGAATAGTCATTATACATACCATGTGGACTAGGGTTTAGACGCCATCAAACGCGAACCAACCTCGACATCGGTTTAAATTGCGAGAGCCCGGACCGAATCTAGCAATTAGGAGGCACCTACACCCTTGATTACCCAAGTCACCCTACTACACTTATGAACCCGACCTAACCCACTTCTTCTTCATATTTGACATCATCTTATTAGTTAGTCATCATTTCTTTAGTTCATTGTTTATTTTGTGTTTGGTTATTTCATTTAGCCTTGTTATAGTCTAGTTCATTGTTAATCCAATTCCTTCTTCTCCTCTCATCATAATTCATCAATTAGTAGCTCTTTGTGTTTGTTCTGACTTGGTCTCGTTTTAGGCCAACCTAGTCTAAACCTTGCAACACCGTCTCCGTGGACACGACCCGACTTACCCTAACTACCGTTAGGTTTTAGCGGGTTATTATTTGATCGGTGGGGATCCACGACAATTCCCACCATCAATTTGGCGTCGTTGCCGGGGACGGTGCATTGTTTAGACTTAGTTTGCTTATAGCTGGACTTAGTTACCCTTCTTTGTGCCCTTCTACCTTCTCAATTTGCATATTTTCTAGTTTCTCTTGTTTTCTTAGCTTTCTTTTCTTTTCGTCTCTAGTTGTGCTTGTTTATTGTCGTTACCTAGTGCCCATAAAGCACTAGGTGTTCTCACGTTTGTTCTAGTGTGTAGTGTATGCCTAGGTGGGGAGGCGAATTCTTTCTCTTTAATCCAGAGCCGGAGAGGCTTTTTCGAGCTTTTCGCCAACGGACGATTAACCGGGTTAGGATCTCTCAACCAAGTGCAAGCAATACTCATCAAGAGCAAGCTCAAGGAAACGATTTTGAGGAAGCATCTCGAGAGACGGCCGAAGGGAATTTCAGCAATCCCTTTGGATATTCTATTCCTAGTTCCCACTCTACATCTACTTCAACTCCGTATTCACCACCATCTCCCTTACATCCAATAATGCCGAAGTTTTCATCCCACTCTACATTCACGAAAGACGTCTTGCCGGGACCAAATGCTCTACCGGCCGCTTATGCCGGAAATTTTACGGCCAAGACCCACTTCATAAAACTTGTGGAAAGGAATCAATTTAGTGGTTTCCCGACCGAAGACTCGCACCAACACATGGAGACTTTCTCCGATTATTGCGACGCTATCTCTCAACCCGGGGTTACTCAAGATCAAATTTGTTGGGTATTATTTCCATTCTCATTAATCGGAAAAGCGAAGCAATGGATCAAGAGTCTCGATAGGCCAACCATGGGGATCGATACTTGGAAAAACCTTGCCTTGGCGTTCTACCAAACATTCTACCCTCCGGAGAAGACTAATTTGCTTAGGGCCTCCATCACTGGTTTCCAACAAAGGGATGAAGAGAGCCTATATGAAGCTTGGGAGCGGTTTAAATCTTTGGTGAGATCGTGCCCCCACCATGGACTTTCACAATGGTTCTTAGTCCAACAATTTTGGAACGGTCTTTATGAGGACTCAAGAGCTATACCCGAGGTCGATGATGACCAAACATGGGCAAGAATCGAAGAGATGGCGGTGCATAATTCGCAATACTCTAGGCCTAGGAAGGCAAATCGAGGAGGTAGGCACGAGGTTGATGCTATTACTCAACTAAGCATTGACCTTGGAGCTCAATGGAAGACACACATGGAGACCATTGACAAGAAGCTCCAAGGCCACCTCACTCAAGTTCAAAGCATTAGTTCCTCCAACCAAGCCTCAATTCATGAAGTGAATGCTTTGGGATTTGCACCTCCTTTGCCTTAGTATGGGATGTGTGATACTTGTGGAATCTTTGGTCATGATCCTATGCATTGTCAAGGGAGTATTGAGCAAGTGAACGCCTTTCAAGCGTTCAAGCAAGGTTCCTCCTACTCTAATCAATACCAAGCTTCCAATCAAGTCCCTCAACAACAATCCTTTCAACACCAACAACAACATCGTCCCTATGTTCCACCTCCCTTAAGGGACAACAATCAAGGCTATCAAGGTTATGTGGGTAATCCAAGACCTTTCAACAATTTCAAGCAAAATAACCAAGATACCTTCCACAACAACAATCAAGGGTTCCAACAAAGGAACTTCAATCAAGGTGGTTTCCAAGGAAACCAAAACTTCCAAAGACAACAAAACCACAGCAATGGCCTTAATCAAGGCAATTCTCATGGGTTCCAAGGGAACCATCAACAACAAGAAACTCAAGCTAACCATCAAGAAAGCAAGCCTAGGAGCCGATCTCCTATTCATGATTACGGTTCCCCATTAGCCCTCACCAATACTCCGCACAATCCACAATCTCCAACTCGTGATTTCGACATTCAAAAATCTATGTTGGAGATGCAAAGGGGTCAAATGGAGATGTCAAAAAACCAACAAGAGTTCTATGCTTTTATTCAAAGGGACAACATGGCGAGAGATGCCAATACTAAAATGCTTGAAACCCGAATAGCTCAACTTGCTTCGGGTAGCTCTTCAAGGCAACCGGGGCAATTACCTCCTCAAGGTGAAACACCGAAATTCGAGCATGTGAATGCTATTACCACTAGGAGAGGTACATCCTATAACCCTCCCCCACCCCCTAATGAGCAAGAACCAACAAGAGAAGTTGTGCCTCCGATTCAAGAAAACTTAAGCAAGGAACATCCAATGGAGGAGCAAGTCTTATGGGAGATCGAGAGACCCCAAGAAGACAAGCTTCCCCCACTTCAACCAAAAGACAAGGGCAAAAGGAAAGTGTCATTTGAGGAGTCCACCCCTATTGAGCAAAACAAGATCCAAATCAAGTTGCCTTTCCCAACAAGGCAATTGAAGACCAAGGTGGATAACCAATATGACAAGTTCCTTAGTATTGTGAAGAAATTGGATGTTAGTGTCCCATTCACCGAGCTACTTACCCAAATCCCGCCATATGGAAAATTTATGAAAGAAATCTTGGCTAGGAAGAGATCCATTGACAAGGAAGAGACCATTGCGTTCACAAGGGTGGTGAGCGAGCTCATTCAAGGTTCTACGCTTCCAAAGTTGAAGGATCCGGGTAGATTCTCGATCCCTTGCACCATAGGCCACTACAACATCGAAAGAGCATTATGTGATTTGGGTGCGAGTGTGAGCATCATCCCTTATTCCATTTGTTGCCGACTTGGGATGAAGGAGCTTAAAAGTACTTCTATCACACTCCAAATGGACGATAGTTCATTCAACCGACCATTGGGGATGCTAGAGGATGTGCCAGTGAGAATCGGTAAGTTCTTCATTCCGGTTGACTTCATCATGCTCAATATGCGGGAAGAAGCAATCACTCCCATTATTCTTGGGCGCCCATTTCTACATACTTCCGGTGCTATGATCGATGTGTAGAATGGTAGGATCACCTTCGAGTTAGGCGAAGAGAAGCTAGTGTTTGACCTCCAAGGTAACACTTCGCCTACTAATGATGAGTCTTGCAATATGATCCAAGCCGCAAAAGACATTGATCTAGGGGGAGAGTCGGGACAAAGCTTGAACAATAACTCTTGTGAACTTGAGGATGATGACTCTGAGAGTGGAGAGAATTAGTGCCCATTTCATGGGCTTGATGACAAATTGAAAAGCAAGGAGAAGGATGAGCCTCCCTTGGGGCCACATGAGGACCGGTGGACGTTTGGGTATGTCCCCAAATACCAAAAGTACAAGTTCAAGTCGTTGAACTTGGAAGATCGGGATGCCCCGGGAACGTCAAGGCAAGGCCATGAAGAGCCTTGGTATGTGGTCGGTTATATCTTGAGCTTGATTGAAGACTTTGCTAGGGCCTTCGACTTGTTTCTTCGTGCCCTTGATGGAGATGGAACTAGTTTTTGTTGTTGAAAAAGATTGAAGAATGCACCACCTTGGTTTGACGGAGTTCCACAAGAACCGTCTCTTTGTATATATCTCTTTCTCTTATAGTTTGTTTGGTTTTGTGAATTTCTTGATTATTTGGATGATTGATGAGCGTTGTGAGGGAGGGAATTTGATATGTATTTGAGTTTATTGTGATAGGTGTGAAGTGAAAGTGATTCCTAGGGAGGAGTGGTCATTGTTTGAGCTTGGATCATGTGAAGGGAAGTCGGTTTTTAAAGCTTGGAACGAGCTTTTGGGAGCTATAGATGGTTAGGAGACTCTTCTCGGCCTAGAATAGGTCATCCCGTCCGGGATGAGGTGCACAAAAGATGAGTCTACTGACAGGTCATCCCGACCGGGACGAGGTCTTCCCGACCGGGACGAGACGGTCATCCCGACCGGGACCACCCATCCCGACCGGGATGGACCCCCTGTCCTCCTTTGGCCTTTTCTTCGTCATTTGAGTCCACCCAACCATTGTATACCCCCTCCCAACCTCCCTACATGTCCTTACCCTCAATATATGACCCCTACACCTCACATACACATTCACCTCACTTTCTCGTCACTTTAAACCGACTTTCACATCAAAACCCACCGCATTTTACTTTGGTGCCCCAACCATGGAACCGTACTGCGATTGGGAAGGAATAACGACGACGATGACTTGCTACATGCCGATATTGATTTATGAGATGATGGAGCTAGTGAGTTGCTAACCGTACGGTACAGCAACTATCCTCTCTTTTCCGTTTTTATAGCTTGTCTTCATTTGTTTATTCCCTTTCCCTTATACCATTTGTGTCATTGTGGCCTTCGAGGCCTTAGTATGGTTGCTCCCGACTTTCGATGATGTGATTACATCGAGAGTCATTTCAAAATCCAAATTTTTCAAGATTTTCACACTTTTTTGTAGGATTTAGTCGGATTTGGGCGGAATCCGGGCTAGGTGACTTGATCACACCTAGTCCTCCCCTCCCATTTCCTTTTATTTCTTTCTTTTCATTTCTTCCCCCATTCATATCTTTTCTTGTCTCGGCCCATGGTGACTTGACTACACCCTAGCCGGACACATTCTACCATTTTCTCCACCTTTTTGATTTTTAACTTTATTTTCATAGTTTCTTTTCTTTTCTTCTCCCATGCACTACGGTCGAGCATGAGGACATTGCTCGGCTTAAGTGTGGGGGAGCGATATTCTATCGTAGTTAGTTTTATTTTTGTAGTTTTTCGAAAAATCTTTGAAAATCCTAAAAAGTTGAAATTTTTTCACAAAAATCAAAAAGATTTTCTTTTTGTGTCTTTTTCCTTTGTGTCATTGTGTCGTATATTTGTTTTGTATTGTGTGTGTTTTGCCTCCCTTTTCCTTATAGGCCACTTAATCACCGCTAGCTTTGGAAAGCTTGCAAGACATCCGGTAACACCTTTCTATCCCTTCTTCCTCTTTATCTCTTTTGGAGTGTGGAGGAGATTTGTGGTGTTGTGTGCTCGGGTGGAGCTTTGTGAAGATTCGTGGAGGATTGGTTGCTCATTTGGAAATTTGGGGTGGTGTTTGTTTGTTCATGTGTTTGTTTCATATTGTTTTGTTTTTTTTGTTGCCTTTATTTCTTTTCCTTTCGTTTTCGTTGAGTCTTTGTTGTGTGTGTAGCTGTGTCTTGTGCGTAAACTGTTTTCGAAAACCCGGTTTAGAGGCTAGTGTGCAAGTGTTTACTTTCCCTTTCTAGTAGTTTAAATCGAGTCTTGGACTTTAGTCTAGTAGAATGACCCTAAATCAATGATTTCGTTGGTTTCTTACCTTGAGTCCACCTAGCTTACTAGGGATTTACTACGGGATTTGCATTTGACCATTTTGACCACCCACGGTGTGAAAAGGCCTTGGTTGCCGAGTCCCGTCCCTTAGGTGACCTTGTTTGACACGACTAGTCCAAGTTTTTCCCTTTTTGTGGGTTTGAAGGGAAGGGCCCGTCCCGACTCACCCATTCCCCTACCTCCAACACATTTCCACACAATAAAATTGCGAATTGTTGAAGTCATCTTTCTTGTTGCAATAAGAAATGCCAAAACGCCAAATCACGCCAAAAGGGCAAAGAAAATAAAAAGAAAGAAAATGAAAGAAAGAAAAGAATGAAGAAAAATAAAAAGGCACAAAAGCCAAAAAGAAAATAGAAAAGAAGAAAAAGAAATGGCATGGCATAACAAAGCAAAAATGCAAAAGAAGAAGAAAATGCCAAAAGAAAATCGTATCACAAAAATAGAAACCTCACACCTCACAAAATAAGCCTTTTACCGACTATTACCGTGAAGAGCCTACCAAAGGAACGAGTCCCTAGGAAGGATGATAGCGGTAATGGTCGGTCTTCTCTCATTTTGCATATTTCCACCTTTTTACTTGGACTAGTTAGGCGGTTTTGGGCATGGGACGACCCTCTTGGCTCATTGCTAAAGGGGGCGGGGTCTCACTTACCTACAGTGCCGACTAACGTCGTGGCTCATCACTTTCCATCCCGCCGATCGTCCCGTAGTACGTTCTTAGAAGGTTAGGGGGAACCTAGGTAAGTTACCAACGTTTTTATTGCTTTGTCGTCATACTATTAGGGTTTAGTCCATTTTGGTTTGTATTGCTAGCTTGGGAACGTTGTCGGTTGCCTTGAGTCCTAAACCGGTGCTTCTTTCACCGCTTTTTAGAAGGAAGCGGTATTTGTTTCTTTTTGGGTGCAACCTTTTGTGTGTTGTTTGTATGGTTGTGTGTTTGTGTGTTTTGTGTCCGGTTGCATCCACAGTTTTGTCGCAAGACCTCACTTGCCTTGCGGAGAGCACTTGTCCTCTAGGTGCTCTCGCGTGAGTTGAAAGGGTGTAGGGTGCGCTAATACCCACTCGGCTAGTTTAGTAGTTAGTATATGCTTACTCGAGGGCGAGTAAGGGTTAAGTGTGGGGGAGTTGATAAGTGTAGATTGTAGTGCCTATTTCGTAGTGTTTTGGTCCCATTTCCTTGCGGAATCGCTCCATGGGAGCGGTTCATGGGCTACTTATGCTTTCTCTAGCTCGTTTCAGGTTCCCTAGACCATTCGTGAAGAGTTGGAGTGATTCCGACTCAATACATACATTTTTCGGAGCCAACGAAGCGGAGGAACGATCACTCAATGCCTTGGATTCGACCCCGAGACCTTGGGACCCAATCCCGAGCCTCCGAGACCCGATCCCGAGTCCCGAGAATCGATGAGAAGTTCATGTGAAGCAAGGAGGGACCAAAAGGATCATATTGGAGGCCTACAAGACTCATCCCCGACGGGTATGCACCTCATCCCGTCCGGGATGAAGTGCAGGTCACTGCCAGGCCGTCCCGGTCGGGACCAACCCATCCCGGTCGGGATGACAGGCCGTCCCGGTCGGGATGATCCCGTCCCGGTCGGGACCAAACACCTGTAGCCGCGCCTCTTATTTTCCTCCTCCTTCATTCTTGTACCCCTATAAATACTTCCCTCTTGTATTGTTTATGCATCATATCATACATTAGACTCTCTTAAGCCTCTCTACAAGTTATAAACCCTAGATTTAGTTCCTCATATTAGTTTTAATTTCTCTTTAATCCTTAGTTAATCCTAGTTTAATCTAGTTGTAATTAGTTCTTGTATTAAGAAGACACTTGAAGATCTCTCCAAGCTTGACAACCTTGGGATTATTTTGGGTTTCTTATTTATACAAGATTGCATCTTTTTCTTCATCTTGTGTTGGTATAACTTTCTTTTCTCTTGTTTATTGTTATTTTTTCAAGTTTGAATCTTTACTTAGTGCTCTTCTTATTGTTCTTGTTTTCTTTCATTATGGATGTTTGGATTGTGATGTTGTTTTATCTTTTCATTGTTGTAGTTAGTTTGATTATGAGTGAGTAGATTCCTTGTGGGTTAGTAGGGGGATTAAGGGTAGAATATGGGTGATTAGGGTTTGATTAGGGGTAAAGAGTGAATCTTTGTTGTCATACTTGGCACACCATGTGTTTGTTGAATTGCTTGTTTGAGTTGTAGTGGCCATGCTTCTCATGCTAGTCTTCCTCTACTCATTGTTTGTCTAGTATGTGGTCATGTTGAGAATAGTCATTATACATACCATGTGTACTAGGGTTTAGACGCCATCAAACGCGAACCTACCTCGACATCGGTTTAAGTTGCGAGAGCCCGAACCGAATCTAGCAATTAGGAGGCACCTACACCCTTGATTACCCAAGTCACCCTACTACACTTATGAACCCGACCTAACCCACTTCTTCTTCATATTTGATATCATCTTATTAGTTAGTCATCATTTCTTTAGTTCATTGTTTAGTTTGTGTTTGGGTATTTCATTTAGCCTTGTTATAGTCTAGTTCATTGTTAATCCAATTCCTTCTTCTCCTCTCATCATAATTCATCAATTAGTAGCTCTTTGTGTTTGTTGTGACTTGGTCTCGTTTTAGGCCAACCTAGTCTAAACCATGTAACACCGTCTCCGTGGACACGACCCGACTTACCCTTACTACCATTAGGTCTTAGCCGGTTATTATTTGATCGGTGGGGATCCACGACAATTCCCACCATCAGCCCCGTAGACGGTCGCGGGCCCTAGGTGGGTCCTACGGATCTAGTAGGAGCGTCCCAATGTGCGCATCTAATGATCAAAAGACGCAGGCGCGGGTGCGGGCACTTGGGACGCTTGGGACGCTTGGGCGTAAATCGGGAACCAGGCCTCGTCCCGCATCGGGAGGTGGGTCATACGGATCTAGTAGGAGCGTCCCAAGCGTGCATATCTAATGATCGAAATACGCGGGCCCGGGTGCGGGCACTTGGGCGTAAATCGAGACCCAGGCCCCGGCCTACATCGGGACCGTGGGCGAGCCGGGCGCATGCCGGGCGCACACCTTGGGCTAGCCCAGGGCACTATGGCCTTGGCCATGGGAAGATGATCGATCATGGCATTAGGGTGATCGGTCATTTGGGGCACCCCAATGTCATATCGTGATTCTCACTTTTCAATGTCTACTGTGGGCAGAGCACAAAAATCAAATATTGCTCTATAAGGGGGAGCAGCTGCGTGAGGGTGGGTTAGGCGGATGACCGGTCACCCTAGGGTGATCGGTCAGGGTTTGGCTATGGTGAAGGATG
>OY288247.1:39679612-39712112 GCA_958450325.1 Agrostemma githago
TCATATTTGATTCAACTTCTTAGTTAGTCATCGGTTTTTCTAGTTTGCTTGTTTGTTTGATCTTTAGTTATTCTGTCTTAGCATTGTTTTAGTCTAGTCATTGTTAGTCCACTTCCTTCATCTCCAACCACCATAGTTTGGTAGCATAGTCTCGTTTTAGGTGGAGATAGTCTAAAACTTGCAACATCGTCTCCGTGGATACGATCCCAACTTACCCTAACTACCGTTAGGTCTAGCCGGTTATACTATTGACGGTGGGGACGTGACAAATCCCCACCATCAATTTGGCGCCGTTGCCGGGGACGGTGCATTGTTTAGACTTAGTTTGCTTATAGCTAGACTTAGTTACCCTTCTTTGTGCTCTTCTATCATCTCTTGTGCATATTTTCTTGTTTCCTTAGTTTTATTTATGCCTTTTCTCTTTGTCTTTCGATCGAGCTTGTTTATTGTCGTTACCTAGTGCCCGAAAAGCACTAGGTGGTCTTACGTTTGCTCAAGTGTGTAGTGTATGCCTAGGGGGGAGGCGACTTCTTTCTCTTTAATCCAGAGCCGGAAAGGCTTTTTCGAGCCTTTCGCCAACGGATGATTAACCGGGTTAGGATCTCTCAACCAAGCGCTAGCCATACCCATCAAGAGCAAGCTCAAGGAACCGACTTTGACGAGTCAACTCGAGAGACAGCCGAAGGGATCTTCATAAACCCCTTTGGTTCATCTATCCATTCCTCTTCACCTAGTTCCCCGTCTAGTTCTACGTCAACACCGTCTACACCGTCCTCTCCCGCATATCCAATAATGCCTAAGTTCTCTTCACACTCGACGTTTACGGAGGATGTCTTGCCTGGACCAACCGCTTTACCGGAGGCATATACCGGCAATTTTGTGGCAAAGACACAATTTATTCAATTGGTCGAGCGAAGTCAATTTAATGGCTTACCAACCGAAGATCCCCATCAACACATGGAAACCTTTTCGGACTATTGCGATGCTATTTCACAACCGGGAATAACCCAAGACCAAATCCGGTGGGTACTATTTCCTTTCTCTTTGATCGGTAAGGCGAAGTAATGGTTCAAGGGGTTGGACAAGGCAACTCTCGGTATTAACACTTGGAAGAAGCTAGCATTGGCTTTTTACCAACAATTCTATCCCCAGGAGAAGACAAATTTATTAAGAGCTTCTATCACGGGATTCCAATAATGTGATGAAGAAAGCCTCCATGAAGCTTGGGAAAGATTCAAAGCCTTGATCCGCTCTTGCCCTCACCATGGTCTATCACAATGGTTCCTTGTCCAACAATTTTGGAACGGATTATATGAAGACTCAAGGGCCATACTCAATATGGGATCTAATGGAAGGTTTACCGAGGTGGACGATGACCAAACTTGGTAACGAATTGAAGAGATGGCGGTCCATAATTCTCAATACTCAAGGCCTAGGAAGGCAAATCGGGGAGGTAGGCACGAGGTTGATACTATTACTCAATTAAGCATTGACCTTGGAGCTCAATTGAAAACACACATGGAGACCATTGACAAGAAGCTCCAAAGCCACCTCAACCAAGTCCAAGGCACTAGTTCCTCCCACCAACACTCAATTCAAGAAGTGAATTCTTAAGGATTTGCACCTCCTTTGCCTTATTATGGGATGTGTGATACTTGTGGAATCGTTGGTCATGATGCTATGCATTGCCAAGGAAGTATTGAGCAAGTGAACGCCTTCCAAGCGTTCAAGCAAGGTGCCTCCTATTCTAATCAATACCAAGTTTCCAATCAAGTCCCTCAGCAACAAGCTCTACAACTTCGTCCCTATGTTCCACCTCCCTTAAGGGACAACAACCAAGGTTATCAAGGTTATCAAGGCAACTCAAGGCCCTTCAACAATTTCAAGCAAAATAACCAAGGTACATTCCACAACAACAATCAAGGGTTCCAACAAGGGAACTTCAATCAAGATGGTTTCCAAGGAAACCAAAACTTTCAAAGACAACAAAACCACAACCAAGGGTATCAAAATCACAACAATGGCAACAATCAAGGCCTTAATCAAGGCAATTCTCATGGGTTCCAAGGGAACCATCAACAACAACAAAGCAAGCCTAGGAGCCGATCTCCTACTCATGACTATGGCATTCATCTAGCCATCACCGATACTCCGCATAATCCACAATCTCCACCTCGAGATTTCAACATGCAAAAGCAAATGATGGATATGCAAAGGAGTACTCAAGAAATGCAAAGGAGTCAATTGGAGACACAAAGATCACAACAAGAGATCATAGCCCAAATCTTAAATGAAAACAAGAAAACAAGAACTCATATGAAGATGCTTGAGACTCAAATATCTCAACTTGCATCGGGAAGTTCTTCAAGACAAAGGGGGAAACTACCTCCTCAAGGCGAAATGGCGAAATTCGAGCATGTGAATGCTATTACCACAAGGAGTGGTTCATCTTATAACCCTCCCCCACCCCCTAATGAGCAAGAACCAACAAGAGAAGTTGTGCCTCCAATTCAAGAAGACCAAAGCTTGGGAAATCCTATAGAGGAGCAAGTCTTATGGGAGATTGAGAAACCCCAAGAAGACGAGCTTCCCCCACTTTAAGGAAAAGACAAGGGTAAAAGGAAAGTGTCGTTTGAAGAGTCCACCCCTATTGAGCAAGACAAGGTTCAATTCAAGTTGCCTTTCCCAAGAAGGCAAATGAAGACTAAGGTGGATGTCCAATTTGACAAGTTCCTGAACATTGTGAAGCAATTGGATGTGAGTGTCCCGTTTACCGAGTTACTTACCCAAATCCCGGCATATGGACGATTCATGCGAGAAATCCTAGCTAGGAAGAGATCCATCGACAAGGAAGAGACTATTGCGTTCACAAGGGTGGTGAGCGAGCTTATTCAAGGTTCTACGCTTCCAAAGGTGAAGGATCCGGGTAGTTTCTCGATCCCTTGCACCATAGGCAACTACAAGATCGAGAGGGCATTATGTGATTTGGGTGCGAGTGTGAGCATCATTCCTTATTCTATTTGTTGCTGACTTGGGATGAAGGAGCTTAAAAGTACTTCCATTACACTCCAAATGGCCGATAGTTCCCTAAATCGACCTTTGGGGATGTTGGAAGATGTGCCAATAAGAATCGGGAAGTTCTTCATTCCGGTCGACTTCCTTGTGCTCGATATGCCGGAAGATGCCAACACTCCCATTATCCTTGGGCGCCCATTTCTACACACCGCTGGTGCTATGATCGATGTGAAGAATGGTAGGATCACCTTCGAGTTAGGCGAAGAGAAGCTAGTGTTTGACCTCCAAGGCAACACTTCGCCTACTAATGATGAGTCTTGCAATATGATCCACGCCACGAAAGACATTGATCTAGGGGGAGAGTCGGGACAAAGCTTGAAGAAGAACTCTTGTGAACTTGGGGATGATGACTCCGAGATTGGAGAGGACGAGTGCCCATATCATGGGTTTGATGACAAGTTGAAAGGCAAAAAGGAAGATGATCCTCCATTGGGGCAACATGAGGATCGATGGACGTTTGGGTATATCCCGAAGGATCGTAAGTATAAGTTCAAACCATAGAACTTGGTAGATCGGGATGCCCCGGGGACGTCAAGACAAGGTCATGGAGAACCTTGGGATGTGGACGGTTATATCTCGAGCTTGATTGAAGACTTCGCTAGAGCCTTCGACTTGTTTCTTCGTGCCCTTGATGGAGATGGAGTAGGTTATAGTGTTGTTGAAAAAGATTGAAGAGTGCACCACCCTCGGTTTGACGGAGTTCCACAAGAACCGTCTCTTTGTATATATCTCTTTCTCTTGTAATCTCTTTTAGTTTTGTGAAATTCTTGATTATTTGGATTGATTGATGAGCGATGTGAGGGAGGGAATTTGATGTGGTATTTGAGTTTATTGTGATAGGTGTGAAGTGAAAGTGTCTCCTAGGAAGGAAGGGTTAATGTTGGAGATTGGATCGTGTGAAGGGGAGTCGGTTTTTGAACCTTGGAACGAGCTTTGGGAGTTATAGAGGGTTAGAGGACTCTTCCCAGCCGAGAAGAGTACATCCCGACCGGGAAGGATGAGCCATCCCGAGCGGGAAGGGTGTCATCCCGTCCGGGATGAGTGTGACAAAAGTTGGGGCTACTAGAGTGCCATCCCGACCGGGACGAGCAGGTCATCCCGACCGGGACCACCCATCCCGACCGGGATGGACCCCCTGTTCCTTCTTTGCCCTTTTCTTCGTCGTTTGAGCCCACACTACCACTTTATACCCCCTCCCAACCTCCCTACATGTCCTTACTCTCATTATATGACCCCTACACCTCATATACAAATTTTCACCTCACTTTCTCTTCACTTTACACCGACTTTCACATCAAAACCCACCTCCTTATACCTTTGTGCCCCAACCATGGATCCATATCTTGATTGGAGAGGAATAACAATGACGACAACTAGTTACATGCCGATATTGACTTATGAGACGATGGAGCGAGTGAGTTGCTAACCCCATGGTACGGCAACTATCCTTTCTTTTCCGTCTTTTATAGCTTGTCTTCATTTGTTTATTCCCTTCCCCTTTTACACTTTTGTGTCATGGTGGCCCTCGGGGCCTTGGTATTTGTTGCTCCCGACTCTCGATGACGTGACTACATCGAGAGTCATTTCAAAATCCAAATTTTACAAGATTTTCACCATTTTTGGTAAAAATTAGTCGGATTTGGGCGGAATCAGGGCTAGGTGACTTGATTACACCTAGTCCTCCCCTCCCATTTTCTTTTATTTCTTTCTTTTTATTTCTTCCCCCATCCATATCTTTTCTTGTCTCGGCCCATGGTGACTTGACTACACCCCGGCCGGACACTTTCTACCCTTTTCTCCACTTTTTGATTTTTAGCTTTTTTTTTCGTAGTTTCTTTTCTTTTGTGCTCCCATGCACTACGATCGAGCATGAGGACATTGCTCGGCTTAAGTGGGGGGGAGCGATATTCTATCATAGTTAGTTCTATTTTCGTAGTTCTTCGAAAAGTCTTTAAAAACCGTAAAAATTTGAAAAAAATTCACAAAAATCAAAAAGATTTTCCTTTTGTGTGTTTTCCTTTTTATGTCGTTGTATCGTATATGTGCTTTGTTGTGCGTGTTTTGCCTCCCTTTTTCCTCTTAGGTCGCCTAATCGCCACTAACTTTTGGAAAGCTTTCAAGACATCCGGTAACATCTTTTATCCCTTTTTCCTCTTTACCTCTTGTGATTTTTGGAGGAGATTTGTGATGTTGGGTGCTCGGAAGGAGGTTTGTAAAGTTTGGTGTTGGTTGGTGGCTTGTTTGGAAGCTCGGGGTGGTGTTTTTGTTGTTTATGTGTTTGTTTTGTTTTGTTTTTGTTTTGTGGCCTTTTGTCTCTTTTTCTTTCGTTTTCGTCGCGTCTTTGTTTTGTGTTGTGTAGTTGTGTCTTGTGTGTAAATAGGTTTTTGAAAACCCGGTTTAGAGGCTAGTGTGCGAGTGTTTACTTTCCTTTCCTAGTAGTATAAATCGAGTCTTGGACTTTAGTCTAGTAGAATGACCCTAAATCAATGATTTCGTTGGTCCTTTACCTTGAGTCCACCTAGCTTACTAGGGATTTACTACGGGATTTGCATTTTGAACATTTTGACCGCCCACGGTGTGAAAAGGCCTTGGTTGCCGAGTCCCATCCCTTAGGTGACCATGTTCGGAATTGTTTGACTAGTCCAAGTTTTCCCCTTTTTTTGTGGGTTTGAAGGGAAGGACGCTCCCTGACTCTCCCATTTCCCTACCTCCTACACATTTCCACACAATAAAGTTGCAATATGTTGAAGTCTCTCTTTCTTAATTGCCAAGAAATGCCTATCAATCAAATCAAGCCAAAAAGGGCAAAGAAAAGAAAATGAAAGAAAGAAAAGATTGAAGAAAAAGAAAAGGCACAAAAAGCCAAAAAGAAAATAGAAAAGAAGAAAAAGAAATGGCATGGCAACATACAAAGCAAATATGCAAAAAGAAAAGAGAAAATGCCAAAAGAAAATCGTCTCACAAAAAGATCCTAACCCCACAAAAATAAGCCTTTTTTCGACTTTTGCCGTGAAGAGTCTACCAAAGGACCGAGTCCCTAGGAAGGATGATAGCAGCAAAGGTCGGTCTTCCCTCACTTTGCAATTATTTCCATCTTTTTACTTGGACTAGTTAGGCGGTTTCGGTCATGGGACGACCCTCTTGGCTCATTGCTAAAAGGGGCGGGGTCTCACTTACCTACAGTGTCAACTAACACCGCGGTTCATCCTTTTTCCATCCCGCCGATCGTCCCGTGGTACGTTATTAGAAGGTTAGGAGGAACCAAGGTAAGTTACCAACGTTTTTATTGCTTTGTCGTCATACTATTAGGGTTTTGTCCATTTTGGTTTTTATTGCTAGCTTGGGAACGTTGTCACTTGCCTTGAGTCCTAAACCGGTGCTTCTTTCACCGCTTTTTAGAGGGAAGCGTTATTTGTTTCTTTTTGGGTGCAACCTTTTGTGTGTTTGTTTGTTTTTGGGTGCAACCTTATGTGTTTTTGTGTCCGGTTGCATCCACGGTTTTGTCGCAAGACCTCACTTGCCTTGCGGAGAGCACTTATCCTCTAGGTGTTCTCGCATGAGTTGAAAGGGCGTAGGGTGTGCTAATACCCACTCGGCTAGTTTAGTAGTTAGTTTGTGCTTACTCGAGGGCGCGTAAGGGTTAAGTGTGGGGGAGTTGATAAGTGTAGTTTGTAGTGCCTAATTTGATGTGTTTTGGTCCCATTTCCTTGCGGAATCGCTCCTTCGGAGCGGTTCATGGGCTACTTACGCTTCCTCTAGCTCGTTTCAGGTTCCCGAGACCATTCATGAAGAGTTGGAGCGATTTCGACTCAATACATACACTTTTCGGAGCCAACGAAGCGGAGGAACGATCACTCGATGCCTTGGATTCGACCCCGAGACCTTGGGACCCGATCCCGAGCCCCTTAGGCTCGATCTCGAGACCCGAGAGTCAACGAGAAGTCCATGTGAAGCAAGGAAGAACCTTAAAGATCATATTGGAGGCCTACAAGACTCATCCCCGACGGGTATGGCTTCATCCCGTCCGGGATAAGGTGCGCATTTAGCATAGCTACTGTTTTGGACCCGTCCCGGTCGGGACCATGCAGCTGTAGCCCGCGTGACTCTTTTCTTCCTTCTTCATTCTTGTAACCCTATAAATACTTCCCTCTTGTATTGTTTATGGGGACTACCTTACATTAGACTCTCTTAAGCCTCTTTACAAGATATAAACCCTAGATTTAGAGTTCATCCTTTTAGATTAATCTTCCCTTAATCCTTAGTTAATCTCCATTTAATCTAGTTCGTATCTAGTCTTGTATTAAGTGGGTACTTGAAGATTTCTCCAAGCTTGACATCCTTGGGATTGATTTGGGTTCTTGTTTATGCAAGTTTACATCTTTTTTCTTCATCTTGTTGTTGGTATAATCTTCTCTACTCTTGTTCTTTTTGTTTATTTAATCAAGTTTGAATCTTTTTATATTGTTCTTGTTATTGTTCTTGTTCTTCATTATGGATGTTTGGTTTGTGATGTTGTTTTCTCTTACTATTGTTAGTTTATTCTTGATAATGAGTGAGTAGTCTCCTTGTGGGTTAGTAGGGGGATTAAGAGTAGATTATGGGTGATTAAGGTTTGATTAGGGGTAAAGGGTGAATCTTTGTTGTTAGTCACATATTGGGCACTCTATGTGTTTGTTGATATGCTTGTGTGAGTATTAGTGGCCATGCTTCCCATACTTGTGCTCATCTTCTCATTGTTTGTCTATTTTGTGGTTGTGTTAAGGTTAGTCTTAGACGCGAGAGCGCGAACTGACCTCGGTGTTGGTCTACGTAGCGAGAGCCCGGACCGACTCTAGCAATTAGGTGGCACCTACACCCTTGACCACCCCAATTACCCTACTACACTTACGAACCCGACCTAACCCACTTCTTTTCATATTTGATTCAACTTCTTAGTTAGTCATCAGTTCTTCTAGTTTGCTTGTTAGTTTGATCTTTAGTTATTCTGTCTTAGCATTGTTTTAGTCTAGTCATTGTTGGTCCACTTCCTTCATCTCCAACCACCATAGTTTGGTAGCATAGTCTCGTTTTAGGTGGACATAGTCTAAACTTTGCAACACCGTCTCCGTGGATACGATCCCGACTTACCCTAACTACCGTTAGGTCTAGTCGGTTATATTATTGACGGTGGGGACGTGACAAATCCCCACCATCAAGGTGACCGGTCACCCTAGGGTGATCGGTCATGGTCAGTCTAAGGTAGGCCCGGGAGAGGTACCGCTTTTCGGGCCGGCGATCAGTGGGCCCCGTCGACGGTCGCGGGCCCTAGGTGGGTCCTACGGATCTAGTAGGAGCGTCCCAATGTGCGCATCTAATGATCAAAAGACGCAGGCGCGGGTGCGGGCACTTGGGCACTTGGGGCCTTTGGGACGCTTGGGCGTAAGTCGGGACCCGGGCCCCGGCCCGCATCGGGAGGTGGGTCCTACGGATCTAGTAGGAGCGTCCCAAGCGTGCATATCTATTGATAGAAAGATGCGGGCCCGGGTGCGGGCACTTGGGCGTAAATTGGGACCCGGGCCCCGGCCCGCATCGGGACCGTGGGCGAGCCGGGCGCATGCCGGGAGCGCACCTTGGGCTAGCCAAGGGCGTCATGGGCGTGGCCATGGGAAGGTGATCGGGTCATGGCATTAGGGTGATCGGTCATTTGGGGCACCTCAATTTCATATCGTGATTCTCACTTTTCAATGTCTACTGTGGGCAGAGCACAAAAATCAAATATGCTACTAGGCGCGGCATGGGTACCACCTTTCAGGCAGGTGATTTGTGGGCCACGTCGACAGTCGGGGGCCCCGGGATGGCGGGGTCGTATGGATCTAGGAGAACGGACGGAGGGGTGGTGTCCTCCGGAGTAGAGAGTCCCGATAAAGTTTAGCAAGGTGGCGCTGGTCTGTCCGGTGGACTCGTGGGATGGGTTGTGAAGGTTTGAGTCTTGATCGATGTCCCGATTGGGTATTCGGTACGGCCTACGTAACGTCCGAAAAGCTGGTCTTCCGGTTACTACGGTGGTAGACGGCGACGAAAATCTCGAGCTTCACGGAAAACGGGGTAGCGTGTAAATCGACCTCGATGCCGCAACAGTATCGTTGGCCTGCCATGCTGAGTGAGGACCTTGGGAATCGTTTTCATTTTTTTTGAAATGATCTCCCTTGGAACAACACCTCTCTGAACGAGTTTGCTTTACGTCGGTGACGAGAGAGAGGCGTGTCCCCGCTGTTTGATGGGCTTGTGTCTTGTGTTCACCGTGTGGTGTGTTGCAGGGGATTGAGTCTTTGATCGTTGTCCCGATTGGGTATGCGGTACGGTCTACTTAACGTCCGAAAAGCCGGTCTTCCGGTTACTACGGTGGTGGACTGTGACGAAATCCCCGAGCTTCTCGGACCACAGGCAGGTTGGCAAGGGATGAGTCCTCGAGCTTGATAAATCCGACACTCGGGCTTCCGGGATATCCGGTTTAGACGGGACGAAATCTTGAGCCGGCCGGAACACGGGGGGGTTGTAAGAGACGAGTCTTGATCGTTGTCCCGATTGGGTATGCGGTACGTCCTACGTAACGTCCGGAAAGCCGTTCTTTGGTTACTACGGTGGTTGACGGCGATGAGTCTCGAGTTTCCCCTCCCCACCTTCGATGTGATGTATCCGAGCGAGTTTGTTGCCTTCGAGTGGTTGATGCTGGGAATTGTCGTGGATCCCCACCGATCAAATAATAACCGGCTAAGACCTAACGGTAGTTAGGGTAAGTCGCGTCGTGTCCACGGAGATGGTGTTGCAAGGTTAGACTAGGTCGGCCTAGAACGAGACTAAGTCACAACAAACACAAAGAACTACTAATTGGTGAATTATGATGAGAGGAGAAGAAGGAAGTGGACTAACAATGAACTAGACTAAAACAAGGCTAAGATGGAATAACTAAGAATCAAATAAACTAGTGGACTAAAAGAAATGATGACTAACTAATAAGATGATATCAAATATGGAAAGAAGTGGGTTAGGTCGGGTTCATAAGTGTAGTAGGGTGACTTGGGTAATCAAGGGTGTAGGTGTCTCCTAGTTGCTAGAGTCGGTCCGGGCTGTCGCTACTTAGACCGATGTCAAGGTGGGTTAGCGTTGATAGCGTCTAAACCCTAGTCCACATTGTATGTATAATGACTATTCTCAACATGACCACATACAAGACAAACAATGAGTAGAGGAAGACAAGCATGAGAAGCATGGCCACTACAACTCAAACAAGCATTTCAACAAACACATGGTGTGCCAAGTATGTGACTAACAACAAAGATTCACCCTTTGCCCCTAATCAAATCCTAATCACCCATAATCTACCCTTAATCCCCCTACTAACCCACAAGGAATCTACTCACTCATAATCAAACTAACTACAACAATGAAAAGATAAAACAACATCACAATCCAAACATCCATAATGAAAGAAAACAAGAACAATAACAAGAACACTAAGTAAAGATTCAAACTTGAAATAATAACAATAAACAAGAGAAAATAAAGTTATACCAACACAACATGAAGAAAAAGATGGAATCTTGTATAAATAAGAAACCCGAAATAATCCCAAGGTTGTCTAGCTTGGAGAGATCTTCAAGTGTCTTCTTAATACAAGAACTAATTACAACTAGATTAAACTAGGATTAACTAAGGATTAAAGAGAAATTAAAACTAATATGCGGAACTAAATCTAGGGTTTATAACTTGTAGAGAGGCTTAAGAGAGTCTAATGTAAGGTAAGATCCATAAACAGTACAAGAGGGAAGTATTTATAGGGGTACAAGAATGAAGGAGGAGGAAAATAAGAGGCGCGGCTACAGGTGCTTGGTCCCGACCGGGACGGGATCATCCCGACTGGGACGGCCTGTCATCCCGACCGGGACGGGTTGGTCCCGACCGGGACGGCCTGGCAATGACCCCTTCAAAAGTGCACTTCATCCCGGACGAGATGAGGTGCATACTCGTCGGGGATGAGTCTTGTAGGCCTCCAATATGATCCTTTTGGTTCCTCCTTGCTTCACATGAAATTCTCATCGATTCTCGAGACTCGGGATCGGGTCTCGGAGGCTCGGGATTGGGTCCCAAGGTCTCGGGGTCGAATCCAAGGCATCGAGTGATCGTTCCTTCACTTCGTTGGCTCCGAAAAGTGTATGTATTGAGTCGGAATCGCTCCAACTCTTCACGAATGGTCTTGGGAACCTAAAACGAACTAGAGGAAGCATAAGTAGCCCATAAATCTCTCCCAAGGAGCGATTCCACAAGGAAAATGGGACCAAAACACTACGAAATAGGCACTACAAACTACACTTATCAACTCCCCCACACTTAACCCTTACTCGCCCTCGAGTAAGCACATTCTAACTACTAAACTAGCCGAGTGGGTATTAGCGCACCCTACGCCCTTTCAACTCACGCGATTACACTTAGAGGACAAGTGCTATCCGCAAGGCAAGTAGGGTCTTGCGACAAAACTGTGGATGCAACCGGAAACAAAACACATAAACAACAAACACACAAACAAACGAACAAAAATCGGTTGCACCCAAAAGAAAACAAATACCGCTTCCCTCAAACAAGCGGTGAAAGAAGCACCGGTTTAGGACTCAAGGCAAGTGACAACGTTCCCAAGCTAGCAATACAAACCAAAATGGACTAAACCCTAATAGTATGACGACAAAGCAACAAAAATGTTGGTAACTTACCTCAGTTCCTCCTAACCTTCTAAGAACGTACCACGGGACGATCAGCGGGATGGAAAAAGAATGAACCACGGTGTTAGTCGACCCTGTAGGTAAGTGAGACCCCGCCCCCTTTAGCAATGAGCCAAGAGGGTCGTCCCATGTCCGAAACCGCCTAACTAGTCCAAGTAAAAAGTGGAAATGATTGCAAAATGAGGGAAGACCGACTAATGCCGCTATCATCCTTCCTAGGGACTCGGTCCTTTGGTAGGCTCTTTACGGCAAAAGTCGGAAAAAGGCTTATTTTGAGAAGTAGGGGTTATTTTTGTGAATCGGGTTTTCTTTTGGCATTTTCTCTTTTCTTTTGCAGTTTTGCCTTGTTTTGCCATGCCATTCTTTTTTTCTTCTTTTCTATTTTCTTTTTGGCTTTTGTGCCTTTTCTTTTTCTTCATTCTTTTCTTTCTTTCTTTTTTTCTTTCTTTTTCCTTTCTTTGCCCTTTCGGCTTAATTTGGCTTTTTTGCATTTCTTGACAGTTTTGAAAGAGAGAAATCAACAAGTTGCAAATTATTGTGTGGATATGTGTAGGAGGTAGGGTAATGGGTGAGTCAAGACGGCGCCTTCCCTTCAAACCCACAAAAAGTGGAGAACTTGGACTAATCAAACAATTTCGAACACGGTCACCTAAGAGACGGGACTCGGCAACCAAGGCCTTTTCACACCGTGGGTGGTCATAATGGTCAAAATGCAAATCCCGTAGTAAATCCCTAGTAGACTAGGTGGACTCAAGGTAAGAAACCAACGAAATCATTGATTTAGGGTCATTCTACTAGACTAAAGCCCAAGACTCGATTTATACTACTAGGAAGGGAAAGTAAACACTCGCACACTAGCCTCTAAACCGGGTTTTCGAAAACAGTTTTACACACTAAACACAAATACACACACAAAACAAAGATACGATAAAAATGAAAGAAAAATAGACAAAAGGCCACAAAACAAAAACAAAACAAGACAAACACATAAACAACACAAACACCACCCTAAGCTTCCAAACAAGCCACCAAATCAACCAAACTTTACAAAGCTCCTCCCGAGCACACAACATCGCAACCTCCTCCAAACTCCACGAGAGATAAAGAAGGAAAAGGGATAAGATGTTAACGGAAGTCTTGAAAGCTCTCCAAAGCTATCGGTGATTCAAGTAACCTAATAGGAAAAAGGGAGGCAAAACACGCACAACACAACAAATACACGATACAACGACATAAAAGGAAAACACACAAAAGAAAATCTTTTTGATTTTTATGAAATTTTTTAAAAATTTTAGGATTTTTAAAGATTTTTCGAAAAACTACAAAAATAAAACTAACTACGATAGAATATCGCTCCCCCACACTTAAGCCGAGCAATGTCCTCATGCTCGACCGTAGTGCATGGGAGCACAAAAGAAAAGAAACTACGAAAATAAAGCTAAAAATCAAAAAGGTGGAGAAAATGGTAGAATCTGTCCGGCCGGGGTGTAGTCAAGTCACCGTGGGCCGAGAAAAGAAAAGATATGGATGGGGGAAGAAAAAAAAAGAAATAAAAGGAAATGGGAGGGGAGGACTAGGTGTGATCAAGTCACCTAGCCCGGATTTCGCCCAAATCCGACTAAATCCTACAAAAAGGGTGAAAATCATGCAAATTTGGATTTTGAAATGACTCTCGACGTAGTCACATCATCGAGAGTCGGGAGCAACCATACTAAGGCCTCGAAGGCCACCAAGACACCATGACTCAAGGGAAAGGGGGGCAAACAGAAGAAAACAAGCAATAATAGACGGAAAAGAAAGGATAGTTGCCGTACCCATCGGTTAGCAACTCACTCGCTCCATCGTCTCATCGGTGAATATAAGCACGTAGCTTGTCCTTGTCGTCATTATCCCTCTCCAATCGCGATCCGGTTCCATGGTTGAGGCACAAAGGTAAAATAAGGTGGGTTTTGATGTGAAAGTCGGTTTAAAGTGAAGTGAACGTGAGGTGAAATGTTTATGGAAGGTGTAAGGGTCATATAAGGAGAGTAAGGACAAGTAGGGAGGTTGGGAGGGGACATAAAGTGGTTGGGTGGGCTCAAACGACGAAGAAAAGGCCAAAAGAGGACAGGGGTTCCATCCCGGTCGGGATGGGTGGTCCCGGTCGGGATGACCGTCTCGGCCCGGTCGGGAAGACCTCGTCCCGGTCGGGATGAGCTGTCAGTAGACCCATCTTTTGTGCACCTCATCCCGGACGGGATGACATCCTTCCCGGTCGGGATGGGCTTTCCATCCCGGACGGGATGACCTCTTCTAGGCCGGGAAGAGTCTCCTAACCCTCTATAGCTCCCAAAAGCTTGTTCCAAGCTTCAAAAACCGACTTCCCTTCACACGATCCAAGCTCCAACAATGACCACTCCTCCCTAGGAATCACTTTCACTTCTCACCTATCACAATAAACTCAAATACATATCAAATTCCCTCCCTCACAACGCTCATCAATCATCCAAATAATCAAGAAATTCACAAAACCAAACAAACTACAAGAGAAAGAGATATATACAAAGAGACGGTTCTTGTGGAACTCCGTCAAACCAAGGTGGTGCATTCTTCAATCTTTTTCAACAACAAAAACTAGTTCCATCTCCATCAAGGGCACGAAGAAATAAGTCGAAGGCCCTAGCGAAGTCTTCAATCAAGCTCGAGATATAACCGACCACATACCAAGGCTCTTTATGGCCTTGCCTTGACGTTTACGGTGCATCCCGATCTTCCAAGTTCAACGACTTGAACTTGTACTTTTGGTCTTTGGGGACATACCCGAACGTCCACCGGTCCTCATGTGGCCCCAAGGGAGGCTCATCCTTCTCCTTGCTTTTCAATTTGTCATCAAGCCCATGAAATGGGCACTCATCCTCTCCACTCTCGGAGTCATCATCCTCAAGTTCACAAGAGTTCTTGTTCAAGCTTTGTCCCGACTCTCCCCCAAGATCGATGTCTTTAGTGGCTTGGATCATATTGCAAGACTCATCATTAGTAGGCGAAGTGTTACCTTGAAAGTCAAACACTAGCTTCTCTTCGCCTAGCTCGAAGGTGATCCTACCATTCTTCACATCGATCATAGCACCGGCGGTGTGTAGAAATGGGCGCCCAAGAATAATGGGAGTGATTGCATCTTCCCGCATATCGAGCACGATGAAGTCAACCGGAATGAAGAACTTACCGATTCTCACCGGCACATCCTCTAGAATCCCCAATGGTCGGTTGAATGAACTATCGGCCATTTGGAGTGTGATAGAAGTAATTTTAAGCTCCTTCATCCCAAGTCGGCAACAAATAGAATAGGGGATGATGCTCACACTCGCACCCAAATCACATAATGCTCTTTCGATCTTGTAGTGGCCTATGGTGCAAGGGATCGAGAATCTACCCGGATCCTTCAACTTTGGAAGCCTAGAACCTTGAATGAGCTCGCTCACCACCCTTGTGAACGCTATGGTCTCTTCCTTGTTGACGGATCTCTTCCTAGCCAATATTTCTTTCATAAATTTTCCATATGCCGGGATTTAGGTAAGTAACTCGGCGAATGGGACACCAACATCCAATTTCTTCACTATGTCAAGGAACTTTTCATATTGAGAATCTACCTTGGTCTTCATTTGCCTTGTTGGGAAAGGCAACTTGATATGGAATTTATTTGTGTAACACCCCTGATTTTATAAAATAAATTAAATTAAAATTATGTTCGTATTTTTATTTTTACGATTTAACTCGTAATTCTTAAAATTATTATAAAACGAATTTATCGTTTAATCGATTCAAACTCCTAAAATTCTATTTGACTCAGAAACTCTTCTTATATTTAAAACGTATTTTCATTTCGCTTTCGATTCATTTCATACATTTAATTTAATTCTTATCGAAAGTCTATTTCGACGATTTAAATTTTAAATTCTTTTTATTTATTTATTTATTTATAATAAGCTCGAATTTCTATTTTCGGCTCGAAATTCATTTATTTTAAATTTCGTCAAAACATTTATTTCCTTTCTTCGAAAAAATTAATTTAATTCACTTCGTCAAAAATTTATTATTTACCGGGAAATACTATTTCGTCGTCTAATCATTTATTTCTATAAATTTTATTTTCGTCTCGAATACTAATTATATCTCGAGAAATGTTATTTTTACTCATTCTATTCGACGACCCAATTTTTATTTAATTTTAACTCGTTTTAATTCGATTCATGGGTCAGTCAACTTATCATTACGGATTTCGTAATTCGTATTCCTAACCCGATTCGTTTAATCGAACCATATTCTCTTACTCATTTAACTAATTAATTCTTTTACCCTTCACTGATTGATTCAACTCATTTTCTTTAATTTCCACCTCTTCACATTTCGTACACCTCCACCGTTTCCCACTCATTATATTCATTCATTCAACCCCTCATTTAGTTCCTTATTTTTGTTGCCTGGTTTCATCTCCTTTTCCTACTCTTTGACCCACCGCTTCACTTGCTCTCCCTTTTATTCTACTTCTTTTTCTTTGCATCTTCGATATTATGAATTCTGATCCTTCCTCTCCATTTCTCCTCTGTTTTCGCTATAGCTTCTATGCTAATGGTGTTGTTGTTGCTTCCCCTTCATCTCGTCCTGTTTCCTTTTGTTTGATGCTCCGCTAATGCTACTGTACCTGCACGTTGCTGCCGCTGCTGTTAATCGAGGTGGGTTCCTCTCGTTCTCTTTCGTTTTTCTTGTCCTCCCTCTTCTTCTTCCATTTCTGGCGTCATTTGTTGCTGCGGCCTGTTGTTTTACGCTGCTGCTGCTTCTGATTTTTCCGTCCCTTTCTTCTTCTTCTTCTGCTGCCGTCTTTTGTTTGTTCATGTATGATACTGCGTTTTGTCGTCGTTTTGTTCGTATTCCGTTTTCTGTCTTTCATTTCTTTATTATCTAATCGGATTTGCTAGTGCTGTTGTGATTCAATTTTTCGTGTTGCGGTCGATTCCCTTTTCTTTTCCTCTGTTTTCCTCAGTCCGTTTCGATGCGGATGTTCTCGTTAGTTTATGCTGCTGCCGTCTTGTTGTTTATTCTCATATATTGCTGCTGCTGCTGCTGCTTCGTTTTACTGCTACAGCTGCTTTGTTTTTCTTCTGATGCTGCGTTATGTGGTCTGGTTGTTTCTCGCTCCTTCTTCTTCTTCTCTTCAATCCGTTTTTCTTGTCTTTTTTTTTTGTCGCCCTTCTGGCTGCTGACTGCTGCTGTTTGATGATGTTGCTGTTCATGCGTCATATTGTCTCGCGTACTGCTGTTGTGCGTCAGTTCGTGTTCTTCACCCTGGATTCGCGCTCATCTGTTTTCGGCTGCTTGTACTCGTATCTGGTTACTCGTGTGCGTATTGTACTCGTATTGTACTCATATGCGTGGCTTTTCTGAAGTTGATTTGTATCTGGTTACTGTGATCAGCTTCGGTTTCGTTTCATCTTCTGTTCTATTCATTCTTTCGTCACGTTCCTGCATATCGTTTCCCTCTCCGTCTTGTGTCAATACTCGTCCCTTCGTTCTTCCCTTATCTTGAGTTTGAATATCGTCTTATTCCGACCCATCGTATTTGTTTTAACTTCCCTCTTGGTTTTTGGGTGTAACTTGTTACGTTACCCGTATCCAACCCGTGTCTCATTCTTATGTTTTGTCAACTCGATTTTCTTGCTGAAGCCTGCTTAGAAGGCTATCGATTCTATGATGTGGAGCTTCAAGACGTTACTATAGAAGTTTTGGAGCTTGGACTACAAGTGGGAGAAGCAAGTTCATTGAAGGCTTTTTATCGAGGTAACTTTAGGACGTTACTCGATTTTATATCATATGTTTGAGTAGTAGTATGTAGTAAATATTTTTAAGTTCGGTTTTCTATTTTTTTAGCTATTTATTATTGCTAATTATACTAATTTTAATTCGTTACCTTATAAACATTTTAATAACTTTCGATATCGTTTTATAAATCGTTTGTAATTTTATTATTTATGATCGTTATAATATTTTGTTGGTTATCGTGACACTAGTAACTAAATAATATCGATTTCATATTTTTCGTCATATTTCGTTAATTTATAATTTAAAATCAAAATCATATTTTCATATTATAATCGAAATTTGTATACTTGTTCAATAAATTAATTTCGTTTTACGACTTATATTAATAAATGAGAAAATAGTCACTTTTGTTTTAAATATATTTTAGTCGAGACTATTTTAATTAATAATCTCTTATTTATTTCTGATTGACTATTTTTAGCAAAATCCGTATTATTTAATGATAACATCTATTTGCTAAATCTAATTCGAAAGCTTTATAAAATCTCGTTTAATTTATAAAACTCATTGACTCAATTAATTTTGATATCGTTTTTCTTAAAACAACTCTTTTCTAAAATTTATTATTTTAACTCGATTTTATAATTATTTATAAAATTCTATATATTGACTTATTATATTTTATTTATATCTTGAGTAACGAATTTAGAAATATAATAATGTTACGATAACAACGATAATAATAAAATGTTAATTTCGTTAGAAATGCTATTTTTATACATATCACTTATTTTGAATAACTTACGAATTTTCTATAACAATATCTCCATTTTAAGTAAGTTTCCAAAATTAGTAAGTTTCTATTTATGGAAAGTTTCCCTTTTACATAAAATGTTTATTTCTTTTATCTTCATATTATTCATAATGATTATATCTCTTGTTCATATCGATAATGGCTTGTTTTGGAGTTATGGAATAAGGACAAGTGTGAGGTTAGAGTAATATATTCTAGGGTTTACCGTTTTGCCATCAACTATAAGGCTAGTGTATCAGGAATCGGTACATTGGTTGTTGAACCGGGTGACAGGTATCCCGGGAGTTGTGTACATTTTGACCTTAAGCTTAGGCCTCGCAGTAAGTCGCCGTCATAAGTTGAACTGGGTGACAGGTAATCCCAGGAGGGGTGTGCATTGTCTTAAACTAGGGCCACACATTTATAAGTCGCCGCTCTATTATGGTTGAGTAGCCTAGTTAGAGACCGAAGTTTGATTTGTTTGAACTAAGTTCTCGAAGCTACTTTTAGTATTCTCCTAGTGAAAGTTTAGCCTTCTACACTGAATATTTCCATAACGCCTTTTTGAATATTTTTATTATTATCAATACGTTTTGATTTGCAGGTTGGCAAATATTTGATGTTTTCTTCGGAAAACTTGTTCTGATTTTATTATTCCAATATTTTCAGTTTCTCCGAAAGCTTATTTTTATTATATCGATTTAATGTTTTCTCATTTTAATTATTTTGATATAGTAATACTATTATTTTTCATATGATATAATATGGCTGGGAGAACGTCCGAGTTACTCCCCACTGACGTGGCTGTTATGTTTATAACATGACAGGTATTTGCTGCTGGGTTTTGGGTGTGAGCTAGCGAGTAGCATGGATCCTACTCTTTCTTCATTATGTAATTTATGGTTTTGTATTAACCTGTTTGGAGTTTTTTTTTCTTTTAGCCCTTTTGTAAAAAGAGGCCTTTGTATTGACTTACCATTTCTTTTAATAAGATATAGTTTGTCAGTGTGTTTTAATCCCAACTCTACAGTGTTTCCGCCACTGTATTGCATTAGATTTTCTAGGGGATTACAGTTGGTATCAGAGCATTGTTGCTCCCGACGCTTACACCTGATTCTAGGAAAAGTACTAGTAAATGATTTGAATATTAAAGAAATATTAGTGAGAGATGGGTAGAAACCAAAGTAAGGACTTAACTGTTAGGTTTATATGTTCTTGTAACTCAATGATTAGCATTGAATATTTGTTGCTTTTGTCTGGAAGAAGATGAATGAACAAGATGTTGATAGACTGCTGCTCCAGATCGGAACAAGACCTGCTTAGAACTCTCAACGCCTGGTGACTCAAGTGGACTACTTGGTGCTAAGGAAGATACAATGTTGACTCTGCGGCCCAGATTCGGTTTGCTCAAGCTATAGGTTAGATGATCAAGAGTAGATTCCTGTTCCGTGACGTTGCAGTGGATCCAGATCGAGCGACCCAAGACTTGCATGCTAGTTCGTCTACAAGAAGATGAAGTAATCCTTTTGGTTCCCTCATGAACCTTAGAGGTCCAAACTTTCCCTTCTCGTTTTAGGTCTTTATCATCTAGAATCTTTGATTCTTTTCTTCCTGCTTCTGCTTTTTCCAATTATTCTCTTATATTCTCATCTTCATTCTCTCAGTGAATCCTTGTTCTATTCTCCTATTCTACCATCTTTCTCTTGAGATTCTTTGGTTAGACCAATTTCCGTTCCAGTGAACCCCGTGGAAAGTTATAGATGTTTGAGGTTTAGTGAACCCTTGTTACCTATGGTTTGAGGATTGTGAGTTATACCCTGTTAACTAGCTTGGTAAGCTTTGTCAATTAATGGAATTAGGTTGACATCTTGGATTTTGAATCTTGGCTTATAGGTTAGTTTGAATATTCTGGAGTACTTAGAGTTGAATATATTTTGGAGTAGTAAGAGTACATCATATTTGATGGACACCTCGTACCTAGCCTAGAACCGAATTAAGTATAACTGACGATACTACTATGGGATTCTTACCTGATGCCTATTGGATGGATACATTGCGAATATTCGGGATCATAGAGTATTGTTTAAAGTATTAGTCTAAATGTTGTGGTGCCATTGAAGGTTTTCATTATTGTGGTTAGAAATTTTGGTTGACATAGATTACCCGTGTTTCTTAAGGATTAGATCGTTGATGTTGTTTAAGGTTGTAACCTATGAACTTTGGAGTTGAGTGATCCAAATTGGATAAATTGTTGTTAACCTTGAAGAAGAAAAAATATATTGCACGATTAGAGGTTGGATTTATCGCATTGTTTTGAGGAATACGTAATGCGAATCATCTTGATAGATTTATGGTTCAGAACGCTTAGACCAACGAGATTGTGGTTTCGTTGAGTTAATAATTAAATATTTTGGTGGTTTCGCTGATACAATATGAAATTTGATGGATTTCTTAGAACCATTAGGCGAATGACGTATTTGAAGATGTGAGTGTTTGCGCCATTATCTATAGGTTGGAGCGTGTTTGAGGATTTGTTGTACTTTCCCAACTCCTGTACTTGGGGCATTATAATTATGTTAGTAATCATTTTTGAGGATTTCGTACCCGAGTATTGTTAAATTAGTGGACTGTGTTTAGTGTTCCTTACTCAAGAAATTTGGAGTATACTTCGAGTTCAAACTTTATGAGCTTTTGATTTGGGAACCTTATCGATTGCGAGTTTGGGTTTGTCTGATGACCATTGGAATTTTAATTGATGAGATTAGATTGTAAAGCAATTATGAATTAGTATCGTGTCGTTTGAATGATTAGATAATCATGTAAGACATTTTCGGGATTGTGACTGAGTAGCGCCACCTAGCACCTAATATTGGACTTAACGTATTTGATGGAAATTAGGAACCGTGTTGTGAGAGTCGTACCGAGAATCTCGAGATGGTTAACTTCTTCTGTAATTCTTTGAGAGCTCCGTTTGACTCTCAATTTCGTTCCTCCCATTAGCTTTTCCAATCCCGCTACTTCTTCTTCGGCCAATCCCTTTGACTTCTCTATCGGGTTTGAAAACTTTCGTTTCGATTTGTCGTTGACTTCGATTATATTTATCCGTTTATCTTTTCCCCGAACTTATGTTATGAAAAGTTTGACTAATTTAAAAAAAAATTCAATTATCATGAAATTTTAACATTTTGAGTTATAAATTTCAAAACTTTGTATTTCGTTTTTGTTTTAGTTTTGGTCCCATTTCAAAAGGGTCTTAATAATTTATTTTAAAGTATTTCGAAATTGTTTAAAATTTTAATTTTGATCAAGATTTTTATGAAAACTTTCATAATTGTTAATGTTTTGATTTCTATAAGATTATTAGGTAAAACGGTTTAAAATTTTTGGAAAATTTCGTATGTCTAAATTTTTGTTTTATTGTCGTTAGACTTTAAATCTGTTATTGAAAATGTTTGTCTACTGATTCGATTATTATTTACTAACTACAAAACTTGATTTCTCAAATTTTTGTTTCGTCTTAAAACATAATATTGTCGAATTTCTTAATTAGAACGTTTTAATGTTGCTTTGGAAATATTTGGGTACTCTTTCTCTCGAGTTCGTTTACAAATATTATTTATCGTCATTATTTTATAAAATAATTTTCAACTTGGGATTTTATTAGTTTAAATTATTTCAAAACTTTGGGAATTGAGCTCAACTCTTCTTAAAATAAATTTTGTCTTCTGTTTCGATTCCATATCACGATTGAAGTTGTAATTTTTTTTAAAAAAAAAAAGCCGAGATTGTAATGCGAGTTAAGCATTCTCATTTTGTTCAAATGATATAACTTTGTTTTCCATTCTATTATTATGTTTTTGTTAGTTTCGAGGACGAAACTTCTTCTTAGTGGGGAAGATTGTAACACCCCTGATTTTATAAAATAAATTAAATTAAAATTATGTTCGTATTTTTATTTTTACGATTTAACTCGTAATTCTTAAAATTATTATAAAACGAATTTATCGTTTAATCGATTCAAACTCCTAAAATTCTATTTGACTCAGAAACTCTTCTTATATTTAAAACGTATTTTCATTTCGCTTTCGATTCATTTCATACATTTAATTTAATTCTTATCGAAAGTCTATTTCGACGATTTAAATTTTAAATTCTTTTTATTTATTTTTTTATTTATAATAAGCTCGAATTTCTATTTTCGGCTCGAAGTTCATTTATTTTAAATTTCGCCAAAACATTTATTTCCTTTCTTCGAAAAAATTAATTTAATTCACTTCGTCAAAAAATTATTATTTACCGGGAAATACTATTTCGTCGTCTAATCATTTATTTCTATAAATTTCATTTTCGTCTCGAATACTAATTATATCTCGAGAAATGTTATTTTTACTCATTCTATTCGACGACCCAATTTTTATTTAATTTTAACTCGTTTTAATTCGATTCATGGGTCAGTCAACTTATCATTACGGATTTCGTAATTCGTATTCCTAACCCGATTCATTTAATCGATCCATATTCTCTTACTCATTTAACTAATTAATTCTTTTACCCTTCACTTATTGATTCAACTCATTTTCTTTAATTTCCACCTCTTCACATTTCGTACACCTCCACCGTTTCCCACTCATTATATTCATTCATTCAACCCCTCATTTAGTTCCTTATTTTTGTTGCCTGGTTTCATCTTCTTTTCCTACTCTTTGACCCACCGCTTCACTTGCTCTCCCTTTTATTCTACTTCTTTTTCTTTGCATCTTCGATATTATGAATTCTGATCCTTCCTCTCCATTTCTCCTCTGTTTTCGCTATTGCTTCTATGCTAATGGTGCTGCTGTTGCTTCCCCTTCATCTCGTCCTGTTTCCTTTTGTTTGATGCTCCGCTAATGCTACTATACCTGCACGTTGCTGCCGCTGCTGTTAATCGAGGTGGGTTCCTCTCGTTCTATTTCGTTTTTCTTGTCCTCCCTCTTCTTCTTCCATTTCTGGCGTCATTTGTTGCTGCGGCCTGTTGTTTTACGCTGCTGCTGCTTCTGATTTTTCCGTTCCTTTCTTCTTCTTCTTCTTCTGCTGCCGTCTTTTGTTTGTTCATGTATGATACTGCGTTTTGTCGTCGTTTTGTTCGTATTCCGTTTTCTGTCTTTCATTTCTTTATTATCTAATCGGATTTGCTAGTGCTGTTGTGATTCAATTTTTCGTGTTGCGGTCGATTCCCTTTTCTTTTCCTCTGTTTTCCTCAGTCCGTTTCGATGCGGATGTTCTCGTTAGTTTATGCTGCTGCCGTCTTGTTGTTTATTCTCATATATTGCTGCTGCTGCTTCGTTTTACTGCTACAGCTGCTTCGTTTTTCTTCTGATGCTGCGTTATATGGTCTGGTTGTTTCTCGCTCCTTCTTCTTCTTCTCTTCAATCCATTTTTCTTGTCTTTTTTTTTGTCGCCCTTCTGGCTGCTGACTGCTGTTGTTTGATGATGTTGTTGTTCATGCGTCATATTGTCTCGCGTACTGCTGTTGTGCGTCAGTTCGTGTTCTTCACCCTGGATTCGCGCTCATCTGTTTTCGGCTGCTTGTACTCGTATCTGGTTACTCGTGTGCGTATTGTACTCGTATTGTACTCATATGCGTGGCTTTTCTGAAGTTGATTTGTATCTGGTTACTGTGATCAGCTTCGGTTTCGTTTCATCTTCTGTTCTATTAATTCTTTTGTCACGTTGCTGCATATCGTTTCCCTCTCCGTCTTGTGTCAATACTCGTCCCTTCGTTCTTCCCTTATCTTGAGTTTGAATATCGTCTTATTCCGACCCATCGTATTTGTTTTAACTTCCCTCTTGGTTTTTGGGTGTAACTTGTTACGTTACCCGTATCCAACCCGTGTCTCATTCTTATGTTTTGTCAACTCGATTTTCTTGCTGAAGCCTGCTTAGAAGGCTATCGATTCTATGATGTGGAGCTTCAAGACGTTACTATAGAAGTTTTGGAGCTTGGACTACAAGTGGGAGAAGCAAGTTCATTGAAGGCTTTTTATCGAGGTAACTTTAGGACGTTACTCGATTTTATATCATATGTTTGAGTAGTAGTATGTAGTAAATATTTTTAAGTTCGGTTTTCTATTTTTTTTAGCTATTTATTATTGCTAATTATACTAATTTTAATTCGTTACCTTATAAACATTTTAATAACTTTCGATATCGTTTTATAAATCGTTTGTAATTTTATTATTTATGATCGTTATAATATTTTGTTGGTTATCGTGACACTAGTAACTAAATAATATCGATTTCATATTTTTCGTCATATTTCGTTAATTTATAATTTAAACTCAAAATCATATTTTTATATTATAATCGAAATTTGTATACTTGTTCAATAAATTAATTTCGTTTTACGACTTATATTAATAAATGAGAAAATAGTCACTTTTGTTTTAAATATATTTTAGTCGACACTATTTTAATTAATAATCTCTTATTTATTTCTGATTGACTATTTTTAGCAAAATCCGTATTATTTAATGATAACATCTATTTGCTAAATCTAATTCGAAAGCTTTATAAAATCTCGTTTAATTTATAAAACTCATTGACTCAATTAATTTTGATATCGTTTTTCTTAAAACAACTCTTTTCTAAAATTTATTATTTTAACTCGATTTTGTAATTATTTATAAAATTCTATATATTGACTTATTATATTTTATTTATATCTTGAGTAACGAATTTAGAAATATAATAATGTTACGATAACAACGATAATAATAAAATGTTAATTTCGTTAGAAATGCTATTTTTATACATATCACTTATTTTGAATAACTTACGAATTTTCTATAACAATATCTCCATTTTAAATAAGTTTCCAAAATTAGTAAGTTTCTATTTATGGAAAGTTTCCCTTTTACATAAAATGTTTATTTCTTTTATCTTCATATTATTCATAATGATTATATCTCTTGTTCATATCGATAATGGCTTGTTTTGGAGTTATGGAATAAGGACAAGTGTGAGGTTAGAGTAATATATTCTAGGGTTTACGGTTTTGCCATCAATTATAAGGCTAGTGTATCAGGAATCGGTACATTGGTTGTTGAACCGGGTGACAGGTATCCCGGGAGTTGTGTACATTTTGACCTTAAGCTTAGGCCTCGCAGTAAGTCGCCGTCATAAGTTGAACTGGGTGACAGGTAATCCCAGGAGGGGTGTGCATTGTCTTAAACTAGGGCCACGCATTTATAAGTCGCCACTCTATTATGGTTGAGTAGCCTAGTTAGAGACCGAAGTTTGATTTGTTTGAACTAAGTTCTCGAAGCTAGTTTTAGCATTCTCTTAGTGAAAGTCTTGCCTTCTACACTGAATATTTCCATAACGCCTTTTTGAATATTTTTATTATTATCAATACGTTTTGATTTGCAGGTTGGCAAATATTTGATGTTTTCTTCGGAAAACTTGTTCTGATTTTATTATTCCTATATTTTCAGTTTCTTCGAAAGCTTATTTTTATTATATCGATTTAATGTTTTCTCATTTTAATTATTTTGATATAGTAATACTATTATTTTTCATATGATATAATATGGCTGGGAGAACGTCCGAGTTACTCCCCACTGACGTGGCTGTTATGTTTATAACATGACAGGTATTTGCTGCTGGGTTTTGGGTGTGAGCTAGCGAGTAGCGTGGATCCTACTCTTTCTTCATTATGTAATTTATGGTTTTGTATTAACCTGTTTGGAGTTTTTTTTCTTTTAGCCCTTTTGTAAAAAGAGGCCTTTGTATTGACTTACCATTTCTTTTAATAAGATATAGTTTGTCAGTGTGTTTTAATCCCAACTTTACAGTGTTTCCGCCACTGTATTGCATTAGATTTTCTAGGGGATTACAATTTGGCTCAATCGGGGTAGACTCCTCAAATGACACTTTCCTTTTGCCCTTGTCTTTTGCTTGAAGTGGGGAAAGCTTGTCTTCTTGGGGTCTCTCGATCTCCCATAAGACTTGCTCCCCCATTGGACTTCCCAAGCTTTGGTCTTGTTGAATTGGAGACATAGCTTCTCTTGTTGGCTCTTGTTCATTCGGGGGTGGGGGAGGGTTATAAGATGTACCTCTCCTAGTGGTAATGGCATTCACATGCTCAAATTTCGGTGTTTCACCTTGAGGAGGTAATTGCCCCGGTTGCCTTGAAGAGCTACCCGAAGCAAGTTGAGCTATTCGGGTTTCAAGCATCTTCGTATTGGCATCTCTCGCCATGTTGTCCCTTTGAATAAAAGCATAGAACTCTTGTTGGTTTTTTGACATCTCCATTTGACCCCTTTGCATCTCCATCATAGATTTTTGAATGTCGAAATCACGAGTTGGAGATTGTGGATTGTGCGGAGTATTGGTGAGGGCTAATGGAGAACCGTAATCATGAATAGGAGATCGGCTCCTAGGCTTGCTTGAATGTTTGAAAGGCATTCACTTGCTCAATACTCCCTTGACAATGCATTGGATCATGACCAACGATTCCACAAGTATCGCACATCCCATAATAAGGCAAAGGAGGTGCAAATCCCAAAGCATTCACTTCATGAATTGAGGCTTGGTTGGAGGAACTAATGCTTTGAACTTGAGTGAGGTGACCTTGGGGCTTCTTGTCGATGGTCTCCATATGGGTCTTCAATTGAGCTCCAAGGTCAATGCTTAGTTGAGTAATAGCATCAACCTCGTGCCTACGTCCTCAATTCGCCTTCCTAGGCCTAGAGTATTGCGAATTATGCACCGCCATCTCTTCGATTCTTGCCCATGTTTGGTCATCATCGACCTCGGTGAACCTACCATTGGAGCCCATGTTGAGTATAGTTCTTGAGTCCTCATAAAGACCGTCCAAAATTGTTGGACCAAGAACCATTGTGAAAGTCCATGGTGGGGGCACGATCTCACCAAAGATTTAAACCGCTCCCAAGCTTCATATAGGCTCTCTTCATCCCTTTGTTGGAAACCAGTGATGGAGGCCCTAAGCAAATTAGTCTTCTCTGGAGGATAGAATGTTTGGTAGAACGCCAAGGCAAGCTTTTTCCAAGTATCGATCCCCATGGTTGCCCTATCGAGACTCTTGATCCATTGCTTCGCTTTTCCAATTAATGAGAATGGAAATAATACCCATCGGATTTGATCTTGTGTAACCCCGGGTTGAGAGATAGCGTCGCAATAATCGGAGAAAGTCTCCATGTGTTGGTGCGGGTCTTCGGTGGGCAAACCACTAAATTGATTCCTTTCCACAAGTTGTATGAAGTGAGTCTTGGCCGTTAAATTTCCGGCATAAGCGGCCGGTAGAGCATTGGGTCCCGGCAAGACGTCTTCCGTAAATGATGAGTGAGAAGAAAACATAGGCATTCTTGGATATAAGGGAGAAGATGGTGGTGTAGACGGTGTTGATGTAGATGAAGAGGGGGAACTAGGAGAAGAAAATCCAAAGGGATTGGTGAAATTCCCTTCGGCCGTCTCTCGAGATGCTTCCTCAAAATCGCTTCCTTGAGCATGCTCTTGATGGGTATTGCTTGCGGTTGGTTGAGAGATTCTAACCCGGTTAATCGTTCGTTGGCGAAAGGCTCGAAAAACCCTCTCCGGCTCTGGATTAAAGAGGAAGAATTCGCCTCCCCGCCTAGGCATACACTACACACTAGAACAAACGTGAGAACACCTAGTGCTTTATGCGCACTAGGTAACGACAATAAACAAGCACAACTAGAGACAAAAAGAAAAGAAAGCTAAGAAAACTAGAAAAACTAGAAAGTATGCACAAGAGAGGGTAGAAGGGCACAAAGAAGGGTAACTAAGTCTAGAAATAAGCAAACTAAGTCTAAACAATGCACCGTCCCCGGCAACGGCGCTAAATTGATGGTGGGGATTGTCGTGGATCCCCACCGATCATATAATAATCGGCTAAGACCTAACGGTAGTTAGGGTAAGTCGGGTCGTGTCCACGGAGACGGTGTTGCAAGGGTTAGACTAGGTCGGCCTAGAACGAGACTAAGTCACAACAAACATAAAGAACTACTAATTGATGAATTATGATGAAAGGAGAAGAAGGAAGTGGACTAACAATGAACTAGACTAAAACAAGGCTAAGATGGAATAACTAAGAATCAAATAAACTAGTGGACTAAAAGAAATGATGACTAACTAATAAGATGATATCAAATATGGAAAGAAGTGGGTTAGGTCGGGTTCATAAGTGTAGTAGGGTGACTTGGGTAATCAAGGGTGTAGGTGTCTCCTAGTTGCTAGAGTCGGTCCGGGCTGTCGCTACTTAGACCGATGTCAAGGTGGGTTAGCGTTGATAGCGTCTAAACCCTAGTCCACATTGTATGTATAATGACTATTCTCAACATGACCACATACAAGACAAACAATGAGTAGAGGAAGACTAGCATGAGAAGCATGGCCACTACAACTCAAACAAGCATTTCAACAAACACATGGTGTGCCAAGTATGTGACTAACAACAAAGATTGACCCTTTGCCCCTAATCAAACCCTAATCACCCATAATCTACCCTTAATCCCCCTACTAACCCACAAGGAATCTACTCACTCATAATCAAACTAACTACAACAATGAAAAGATAAAACAACATCACAATCCAAACATCCATAATGAAAGAAAACAAGAACAATAACAAGAACACTAAGTAAAGATTCAAACTTGAAATAATAACAATAAACAAGAGAAAAGAAAGTTATACCAACACAAGATGAAGAAAAAGATGCAATCTTGTATAAATAAGAAACCCAAAATAATTCCAAGGTTGTCAAGCTTAGAGAGATCTTCAAGTGTCTTCTTAATACAAGAACTAATTACAACTAGATTAAACTAGGATTAACTAAGGATTAAAGAGAAATTAAAACTAATATGAGGAACTAAATCTAGGGTTTATAACTTGTAGAGAGGCTTAAGAGAGTCTAATGTAAGGTAAGATCCATAAACAATACAAGAGGGAAGTATTTATAGGGGTACAAGAATGAAGGAGGAGGAAAATAAGAGGCGCGGCTACAGGTGCTTCGTCCCAACCGGGACGGCCTGTCATCCCGCTTTCATAAATTTTCCATATGCCGGGATTTGGGTAAGTAACTCGGCGAATGAGACACTAACTTCCAATTTCTTCACTATGTCAAGGAACTTTTCAAATTGAGAATCTACCTTGGTCTTCATTTGCCTTGTTGGGAAAAGGCAACTTGATATGGAATTTATTTGGCTCAATCGGGGTAGACTCCTCAAATGACACTTTCCTTTTGCCCTTGTCTTTTGCTTGAAGTGGGGGAAGCTTGTTTTCCTGGGGTCTCTCGATCTCCCATAAGACTTGCTCCGCCATTGGACTTCCCAAGCTTTGGTCTTGTTGAATTGAAGACATAGCTTCTCTTGTTGGCTCTTGTTCATTCGGGGGTGGGGGAGGGTTATAAGATGTACCTCTCCTAGTGGTAATGGCATTCACATGCTCAAATTTCGGTGTTTCACCTTGAGGAGGTAATTGCCCCGGTTGCCTTGAAGAGCTACCCGAAGCAAGTTGAGCTATTCGTGTTTCAAGCATCTTCGTATTGGCATCTCTCGCCATGTTGTCCCTTTGAATAAAAGCATAGAACTCTTGTTGGTTTTTTGACATCTCCATTTGACCCCTTTGCATCTCCAACATAGATTTTTGAATGTCGAAATCACGAGTTGGAGATTGTGGATTGTACGGAGTATTGGTGAGGGCTAAAGGAGAATCGTAATCATGAATAGGATATCGGCTCCTAGGCTTGCTTTCTGGACGGTTAGCTTGAGTTGCTTTTTGTTGATGGTTCCCTTGGAACCCATGAGAATTGCCTTGATTAAGGCCATTGTTGTGGTTTTGTTGTCTTTGGAAGTTTTGGTTTCCTTGGAAATCACCTTGATTGAAGTTCCCTTGTTGGAACCCTTGATTGTTGTTGTGGAAGGTACCTTGGTTATTTTGCTTGAAGTTTTTAAAGGGCCTTGAGTTGCCTTGATAACCTTGGTAACCTTGATTGTTGTCCCTTAAGGGAGGTGGAACATAGGGACGATGTTGTTGTTGGTGTTGAAAGGCTTGTTGTTGAGGGACTTGATTGGAAGCTTGGTATTGATTAGAATAGGAAGCACCTTGCTTGAATGCTTGAAAGGCATTCACTTGCTCAATACTCCCTTGACAATGCATAGGATCATGACCAACGATTCCACAAGTATCGCACATCCCATAATAAGGAAAAGGAGGTGCAAATCCCAAAGCAATCACTTCATGAATTGAGGCTTGGTTGGAAGAACTAATGCTTTGAACATGAGTGAGGTGACCTTGGAGCTTCTTGTCAATGGTCTCCATATGGGTCTTCAATTGAGATCCATGGTCAATGCATAGTTGAGTAATAGCATCAACCTCGTGCCTACGTCCTCGATTTGCCTTCCTAGGCCTAGAGTATTGCGAATTATGCACCGCCATCTCTTCGATTCTTGCCCATGTTTGGTCATAATCGACCTCGGTGAACCTACCATTGGAGCCCATGTTGAGTATAGTTCTTGAGTCCTCATAAAGACCGTTCCAAAATTGTTGGACCAAGAACCATTGTGAAAGTCCATGGTGGGGGCACGATCTCACCAAAGATTTAAACCGCTCCCAAGCTTCATATAGGCTCTCTTCATCCCTTTGTTGGAAACCTGGTGATGGAGGCCCTAAGCAAATTAGTCTTCTCCGGAGGGTAGAATTTTTGGTAGAACGCCAAGGCAAGCTTTTTCCAAGTATCGATCCCCATGGTTGCCCTATCGAGACTCTTGATCCATTGCTTCGCTTTTCCAATTAATGAGAATGGAAATAATACCCATCGGATTTGATCGTGTGTAACCCCGGGTTGAGAGATAGCGTCGCAATAATCGGAAAAAGTCTCCATGTGTTGGTGCGGGTCTTCGGTGGGCAAACCACTAAATTGATTCCTTTCCACAAGTTGTATGAAGTGAGTCTTGGCCGTAAAATTTCCGGCATAATCGGCCGGTAGAGCATTGGGTCCCGGCAAGACGTCTTCCGTAAATGTTGAGTGAGAAGAAAACTTAGGCATTCTTGGATATAAGGGAGAAGATGGTGGTGTAGACGGTGTTGATGTAGATGAAGAGGGGGAACTGGAGAAGAAAATCCAAAGGGATTGGTGAAATTCCCTTCGGCCGTCTCTCGAGATGCTTCCTCAAAATCGCTTCCTTGAGCTTGCTTTTGATGGGAATTGCTTGCGCTTGGTTGAGAGATTCTAACCCGGTTAATCGTCCGTTGGCGAAAGGCTCGAAAAAGCCTCTCCGGCTCTGGATTAAAGAGAAAGAATTCGCCTCCCCGCCTAGGCATACACTACACACTAGAACAAACGAGAGAACACCTAGTGCTTTATGGGCACTAGGTAACGACAATAAACAAGCACAACTAGAGACAAAAAGAAAAGAATGCTAAGAAAACTAGAAAAACTAGAAAGTATGCACAAGAGAGGGTAGAAGGGCACAAAGAAGGGTAACTAAGTCTAGAAATAAGCAAACTAAGTCTAAACAATGCACCGTCCTAGGCAACGACGCTAAATTGATGGTGGGGATTGTCGTGGATCCCCACCGATCAAATAATAACCGGCTAAGACCTAACGGTAGTTAGGGTAAGTCGTGTCGTGTCCACGGAGACGGTGTTGCAAGGGTTAGACTAGGTCGGCCTAGAACGAGACTAAGTCACAACAAACACAAAGAACTACTAATTGATGAATTATGATGAGAGGAGAAGAAGGAAGTGGACTAACAATGAACTAGACTAAAACAAGGCTAAGATGGAATAACTAAGAATCAATTAAACTAGTGGACTAAAAGAAATGATGACTAACTAATAAGATGATATCAAATATGGAAAGAAGTGGGTTAGGTCGGGTTCATAAGTTTAGTAGGGTGACTTGGGTAATCAAGGGTGTAGGTGTGTCCCCTAGTTGCTAGAGGCGGTCCAGGCTGTCGCTACTTAGACCGATGTCAAGGTGGGTTAGCGTTGATAGCGTCTAAACCCTAGCCCACATTGTATGTATAATGACTATTCTCAACATGACCACATACAAGACAAACA